>JAFEMH010000281.1:0-7500 GCA_022495995.1 Adenophora triphylla var. japonica
GATTGAGACGTATGCTTAAATCATTCTAGCTTTGGGTAAACCCATATATTCTCGATTCGAAAGAGATTGAGACGTATGCTCAAGTTCACCAAACTCTAGCTACCTCTATCCACTCGACAGTGACGTAAGCTCTAGTTTCAATCAGGTGACATCCTCCAGTAATTGTCAATCAGGTGACATCCTCCAGTAATTGTCAATCAGGTGACAGCCTCCATTAATTGTCAAAATCTCAAGAATCCTAGACATCGTTCCTAACTATCTAGTGATGCTTGAACTACGATCAAGGCTTGATTCCTCCGGGATACGTAGGTAGCCTTTTATAAAAGGTTCAGCCATTCGACCACTTTGGTCACCCTGTTTCTTTGTCACTCCTCAGTGATAAAGCAGCCCCTCATAGAGGTTCAGATATCCGACCACCTTGGTCACTCCTAGCATATCCCCAGTAGGATCAATTGCTTGACCTCCTAGGTCATTTTCTCTTCTATTTCCCCAGCAAGAGACCAGTTTCTCTTCTTCCTTCCCCAGCGGATCCTAATTCCGAACTACGGCCTGGCTTGATTCCTCCGGGATACGTAGGTAGCCTTTCATGAAAGGTCCAGCCACTCGACCAACTTGGTCACCCAATCCATCTCGACATTCGCCAGATTGGATCCTTTTCTATCGACAACCCCACTCGCCTTGCAAGTGACGTTGCCGAGGGGCTTCTGTAAGTACCCAAATCCTCGGCTTATGCCTTCCCGGTATAAATTTCCCGGCAATTTCGGTAAGAAAGTTTCCTGCAAGGTAATTCCCCGAATCACCTTCCTTTAGTGTGTTCCGGAAGATGTTCGTGGAACATGTACTTCCAAATTAAATTAAAGGGCTGAAGGGAGCCTTCCTAATTAAGAAAACGTTTTTTCTTAATTAGGAAGAGTGGTTCTAGGAATTTGCCACCTTGCCAAGTGGTTCTGGGGAAACATGCTTTGAAAGTCCACAATGGATAATGCCTCGCACGGCCGCATTAGCTATCGTCGTCCCTGTAGCCATGCAGACGGCTTCATTAGCCTTATCCGAGACCGCCTATAAATAAAGAGCCCTCCTTCTACCCATTTTCCAACACACACAATCCATCAGCAAGTCACCTACAAACACTCCAAATACGTGAAGACATACTGGCTTTGGAAGCTTTCAAGAAGGTGAAGAAGAGAGGCCAATTTGAAGTTCTCCCTCCCTCCTCCTTGAAGATCCAAGACCAACCTCTCCTCCTAGCTCCGACCAAAGAAGAAGGAAGCTATTGGTAACCTCGCACGCCCTACCTTTGCATCCTAATTGCTTTATAATTTGCTCATTGCATTGTCTTTTTATATTGCTTGGGACTTGGTAGATTAAAGATCCTATCTTTATATTCCCCTTCCCCTTTGGCATGCATTAGACATCATTTGTCATAAAAATGTAGTCTTTTCCCATAAAGGTGCATCCTTTGCACCTAAACCCCCCCATTTTCAAATAAAAATGTCATCTTCATGCATCCTTTGCATATAAAAATCAAATCTTTTTTAATCAAAATGCATCATTTGCATCCAAAATCCCTTGTTCAAGCATCATTTGCTTTAAAGACCATGTCTTTACCATAAACTAGCATCATATGCTTTTCAAAATGCAATCTTTATGCATCATTTGCATAATGAATGCCAATTTCTTCAACAAAAATGCATCATTTGCATAAAAATCAAATCTTTATGCATCATTTGCAATAAAGATTATTTCTTTAAACTAAGTGCATCATTTGCAACCCAAAAATGTCATCTTTTCATTAAAGATTCATTTTTACATACATTTCCCCCATTCCCCCATTAACAACCTAGGAATGGACCGTTGTAAAAGATCCTATCTTTACATCGTTCCTTCCATTAAAGGTTCCATATCTCTTTAGAAAGGGACACCTTGAACCCTATATCTCCGATTATCGCTTAAGAAAGAGTATGAAGCATCTATATGAGCTCGGCCGTCTTAAAGCGTAGGATTGATGGGCTAAGGACCCTCCTTTTCTAAAAAACCTCATCTTTGACCAAAAGAGAGTCATTCTCTCGATCACGCAAGTCCCGAGGGTCCCGAGGTTAAAATGCGATGATCACAAGTCATAAGATGAGGACGGGATCATAATCCCAAATACATAAAATTCCAAGGAATCCCGAGCGACAACCAACAAATGGTTTGTACGTCCGGAAGACAACTTGGGACATTCCCCCCCTTTTTCTCAAACACATGCACACAAGAAAGCACGCAAGCAAGCACGATTACTGAAATCTTGGGAGACTTGCTCCGGCAAGGCACTTTGGGTGAACGCCAAACGTTCTTCCCAAGGGGTAACTTAACCTCCGAACCCAAGTAAAAACCTTTTTTTCAAAGTTTTGAGGTAATCAAAATGGCGTGGCGACTCCGTTTTTTCAAATTAAACCGGATGTCTTCAAACTCGCGTGAATCCAATAAAAAATTGGGCACCACATTCACAGTAGCGTTTTTTGTAAAGCATGTCCCCAAGGATGACGAAGTGGGAGGCGAGGCGTTTTAGGGCCATGATGCTCTTGGCCTTGACCCCTTCCCTGTGTTGGCCTTTCTCGTTCATGAAGGCGGTTTCCCCGTTCTTGAGGTATTGGGAGATCTGGTCTGTGCTGGAAATGGCTTTGGACTGGCGTCTCTTTGGCTCTTCAGCAATTTCGCAAATCGCTGTGATTAAAACCTCCTCGGCAGCTTGGGCCCAGTTTTTCTCTCGTTTGACGACATGCTTAAATGTTTACTTGATGCATTTATTCAATTAATGTGCGTGCTTCTTTCGTTTAGATGAATTGTGATTAACGGTTGTGTGTTAGTTAATTCATCAGTTGTTAAAGATGCAATGAAAGGATATTCTAGAAAGGTCGGACCTTTTATTGAAAGCTAAAGACTGTACATTGTTGATTATGGACTCACGATCTTCCGACGTAGAGCCATCAGATGACTTGAAAGACATGAATTCACAGACAACATGACTCGAAGCTAGACTATGGGCGACGAGGGATTGAACCAGGCTTCATTACTCTGGGCAGGCTGTAGCTCTAAAGGGAGTGGCAATGGCCTTGGTGACCAATCCTCAGTTGGCACGATTCCCGGAAAATAGCTTGCATGTGGTTCGATTTCAAACCAGATCGCGGAGGTCTTTGGTTGCTCCTCTGATGATGTCCCTCCATTGGTGTTGCTACCAGATTTTGGGGGTCCTGGACAGTAGAAATTGTTGAGGGCTACTTCCAGGAGGGCGAAGCATTCGCTGATTCGGAGTTGATTCTTGCTGATGTTGATCATTTTCATAGAATCCGCCTCTTTATCTGGGATCTTTGCTTGGACGACATTTACAATGTCTGATTCGAGGGGGCGGGCTATCTCTCCTTCCCTGATTAGACCCTGGAGGAGGTTGCGCCACTGTTCATCTAGGTCTGACACCGGGATGTTGAATTGGACTATGCTGTGATGGCTGTCCCCGTGAGATCCGAGAGTGTCGGCCAAAGGGTTGTCTGGTACCGGTGGATCGGTGATGAGCCAGTTTGCAAGAGGGTTTTCGGCGAAGTAAGGGTCTACTCCTCGGTCAATCTCCATCTGGGCGTCCATCTCTTGATCTTCTCTTAAGCATTCTTCGCAGTCGCATATGTCAGAGTTGTCGTCTTGACCCATGAGCTCTTCGATTTCTAGCTCGTCACGGCTTAGAGCGTGGATGTAGGGATCCACTTCGTAGCGGGACAGGATTGGAGACTCATCTGGAGAAGAGTATTCGGTCATGTCGGGACCTTCTTCTGGGTCGTAGCTTGCCGGCCAAGCGCTTGCCATTGTACTGCTTCCGCGGATCACCTCGATCACTCCATTGGCATTGATGAATTTCACGCATTGGTGAAGAGTAGAGGATACTGCTTTCATTTGATGTATCCAAGGTCGTCCCAGCAAGGCAGAGAAGGTTGGTTTGATTTCCACGACTTGGAACTCTACCGACTCCAGTTGTGCATCGAATTGGATCCTCAGATTGATGATTCCTACGATTGGTCGTGCAGTGGAGTCGTAGGCTCGGATTACCCGGGGTGAAGGCCTTATCAGGGAGCAGTCGATACGGAGTCGTTTCAGGGTGCTCAAAGCAATGATGTTAACTGCGGAGCCGTTATCAATCAAGACGTTCGGGAGGAAGAACATCTCTATTTTTATGAGGATGAGGAGGGCTTCGTTGTGTCGATTCTCACATATCGGCAAGTCATCGTCTGTGAAGGCTAGACCGCTTCCTGTGCTACCATTTGACTCAGTCTCCTCTGGGGAGCGTTCGATCCATCCATTAGTATGCCTTGGTCGGGGCAAAGATCGTAGGGAGACAGTTGCCCTTGGGTGTTCTTGTCTGGATTCCCGGTCACGAGACCTTTTGACTCTGGATTCACGTTCCCAGTCATAGCGAGACAGCATGCTGACGGTTTCAGAAATTGCAGGGGGTCTGCTCTCGCTTGGAGTTTCGTCAAAGGTTATTGAGTTCACCCTATCATTTCGGGGGAATGGATTTCCGATGGTATTGGGGCTACGGGGGCGTTCCAACTTTCCTTCTTCAATTAGCCCCTGGACCACCTGCTTTAGTACGAAGCAATTGTCGGTGGTGTGGCCGGGGTAGTTGTGGAAGGCGCAGTGCTTGCTCATATCCATGTTGGGTTTGGGAGTCTTTGGTTGGAAATTCTCGAGAGGTTTGAGAAGATTTTGCTTCACCAAAGCTTCAAATACTTGGCCCAGGGGCATTTCGAGATTGTCGAAATGCTGGAACTGTGGGAAGCGAGGGGGATTGTTATTCCTTGGGGTTGCTTGATCGCGGTTTACTTGAGCTCCGTTCTGGATGTAGTGTACCGTTCCGGCTGCTTCTTTTCCTTTGTTCGGGGCAGGAGTTGAAGTTGCCAGGTTTGTCCGATAGCGGTAAGACGAGGCAGGGGCTGCTGTTGTCTTCTGAAGACTCAGAGTCTTCTCAAACTTTGTTCCGGCATTGACCATGGCACGGAGATCTGGATAAAAATGATGGCTGATTAGGGTCCTCAAAGATGGCTTGAGGTAGGAATGGAAGATGTCCATTTGCTCCTCTTTGAAAAGCGGATCCATTATCTCGCTAAGCTTCCAGTTCCATCTTTTGTAGAACTCACCTACAGGCACGTCATCCTTTTGTTCGGTGGCTTGCAGGTCATGGCGATTGGTTTCCCATTTAAGGTTAGCGCGGTACTTCTCCAAGAAGATTTCGCTGATTTGATCCCACGTGGAGCGGTTTTCTGCCTTTACATTGAGGAACCACCTTAGCGCTGTGGATTTGAGAGAATGCTGAAAGTGATCCGCCATCTGTTGAGGGGTTGCCCCTTTGGCTCTCATACCCAGGACATAGGTGTCGATGTGGGTTTTTTTGGGCATTCTGTCCCGTCAAACTTTTCCATTTCCGGCATCCTGAATTTTGGAGGGAGCGGGACTACTTTGCTTGGATCAGTGGGCAGGAGGGAGTCCTTCCGAGAACTGGCTAGCTTGCCTTGCATGTCCTTCATTTGCTCGATCAGCCAAGCCATGTGGGGATCGGCAGGTTGAGGTGGGTTACCGTTTTCGGGGACGGAAACCGAAGATGGAGGTGGATTGGCTGATGGGATCGCCATTCGGGAGTCTTGGGGAGGTAGTTGAGTATATACCAACCCATACCTTGGAGTGTTGAAGTTGAGGGCGTGATTGCCAGGTCCACTAAGGGTTGTGTTTGGAAATTGGAGAAATGATTCGTTAGCCCCAAGTGGCAGGCTAGCAGGTGGCAAGTTTGAAATGTCGGGATATCCGCTCGGGATGCCCGTCCCTGGTAGGCATGGGGATTTTTGGTTATGGCTGCGAGGCTCGTATAGAGGCAGAGGATTGAATCCTGGGGATACCGAGATGCATTGGGATCTCCGGGCAGCCAGTGGCACGTATGTGTCCGTTGGTACTGAGCTTGATGTGCGGCCGGAAACCGACTATGCCGAGGCGGGCATGTCTGAGCCGCTGACCGACGCCCGAGGAGCTTTGAGCGAGAGCCGCTGCATTGCCTGGGATCTCGTAGCTTGGCGGAGGCGGGACCCGCCGGGTAGCTTTGAGAAACCGGGGGAGCCGGTATTTCTTCGTCTTCTATGAGAACGAAGGTTCCATCAGTTGGGGAACCGCAACGGTTCCTCAAAGACGCAGGTGTCTACGATCCAGCTTGCTTCGCTTCTTCTTGGCGCTTCTTGATGGTTTTGAAGGCTCGCAGCACCTCCTCCATTGTCTGGAGGTTCCTTAGTGGCGGGGTTCCGTTTCTCTCACTGTTATCTGTTGATCCCGTCATGGGGGAGTAGCGGACGGTGTGGACCGTTGAACTGGAAGGGCTGTCGAACCTTGTGACCTTGATACTGAAAAGGCGGCTCCCGGGTATTCTCAACCACTCTCGGTTCGCTGGAGGGAGTGACGGGCAAGGTTTAGACACAGGAAGGCCTTTTGGATAAAGGGGGAAAGCTCACGTAACATGCGGTTTTCATTTTTTTTGTTGTTTTAATTTACTTAAAACGTGTTTTCTCATAGTCCTAGGTAGGTTAGAAAAGATTGCTCTTCTTTTTCGCAACTATGCTAGATCCTGGGTCTGTGGAAACCATCTGTGCGGCTATAAGCCCCTCGTTTTGCACCTGTATTTCGACATCCCAGGGTGAACAGCCCCGGGTGAGGGTCTTATAGGGCAAGCGGTTTCCACCGGCCTAAAAGAAAAAACCGAACCTAAGGACCGAGCCTGTCATGTTCGTTTTAATGCGTTAGCCATGTGAATAGTGAGCCGAGCCGGCACCTGAGTCAAGATCGGGTCGAGAGTTCGGCATGACCTCTCTTTACCTTGCTTGCGCAAAGGATCTATGACGTTAGGCGTTGGCTGGGTCGTATCGTCATGGCTGACGTATTAAAGGCTTGATGACATGGTGTCATGTGAGCATGGATGTATATCCGGGACGGAACATCGTGCAGGTGTAGCTTCGGAAAATCAAGATCGAGTCAAGATTTTAGCATGACCTTTCATCGCTTTGCTTGCGCAAGGGATCTTGAGTTTCGAGCTTCGACTCGAAGAAATGGCCGGCATGGTATATGTATCCGTGCTATATGACACGGATCGGGTAAAACCAACCGAGTCTGGACAGAGTGTGACTCAAGACTCAAACGTGCAGGGTTGACGCTTGGCTAGGATGGGATGTTTGGAATGATCCCGTGCGCGTCCGAGAGGCGTAGGAAGGCCAAACGAACTGCAACTGAGACCACCCCGGGTTAAGGCACTACAACAAATATGCCTTTTCCCGGCACTTTTAAACCGACACTTTACTTTGTGCCGCTAATTTTCGGTATTTCAATGAAAGTGCCGCTAAATTTTCGGCGCTTTTTGAAAAATGCCACAAATTCCCTGCACTTTATTAAAAGTGCCGCTAATTTCCTGCATTTCAATGAAAGTACCGCAAAATTTCCGGC